>PVJL010003062.1:0-36790 GCA_004026885.1 Lyroderma lyra
CCCGCGCCCTGTGCCCCGCGCCCTGTGCCCCGCGCCGTGTGCCCGTGCCCTGTGCCCCGTGCAGTGTGCCCGCGCCCTGTGCCCCGCGCCCTGTGCCTGCGCCCTGTGCCCCGTGCCGTGTGCCCCGCGCCCTGTGCCCCGCGCCGTGTGCCCGCGCCGCCCCTCTGCATCGTGCGCGGAGACGTGCACACCCCAGGCTGCACTGCTTACTGCTCACAGCGTGGCCCGGAGGGGTGGCCCCTCTCTGCCTGCTTACCAACCTGGCAGTCGGTGCAGTTGCTCTGTGATCTGGTATTATCTTTCATTCGTGCTGCCAGATGGGCACCAGATGGGTAATTGCAGGCAGTGCCGCGGCCCCAAGTCCACCGCGGAGCCCACGGGCATGGGGCTGTCAGTGAGCGCACTCTAGAATGGTGCTTCAAAGAAATACCCCTCAAAGCTGTAGGCATCTGTGCCCTGCACTAATGACCCCAAAAAAAGAAATGGAAACGAGAAAGAAAGAAAAAGAACCTCCCAGACACAACCTTTCCTTTCTCTGGATGTCACATCTGTAAGCGGAGGGGCAAATAACCAGATAGTGGCTCTTGGGTGTCAAACATTGGTAGCTAATGGCCCCTCCAAAAAGCCACCAACTCAAACAGCTATGTCTATGGAGAAAGTGAAGTATAATCAATATAATCTTTTTTCGGTGATATCCTCACAATATGGGCTCTCAGTTCCAGAAGGGCAGCTTCTGCGCAATGTTTTCTGAGGTAAGGGGGGCAGGGAGGGAGGGAGGGAGAGGGAGGGGGAGAGAGAGGGAAGGGGAGAGAGGGAGATCCATCTAAGGCAGTGGTTCTCAGCCTTCCTAATGACGTGACCCTTTAATACAGTTCCTCATGTTGTGGTGACCCCCATAAAATTATTTTCGTTGCTACTTCATAACTGTAATGTTGCTGCTGTTATGAATCATCATGTAAATATCTGATACGTGTTTTCCGATGGTCTTAGGCGACCCCTGTGAAAGGGTCGTTCGATCCCCAAAGGGGTCGCAGCCCACAGGCTGAGAACCGCTGGGCTAAGAGCTGTGAAAGGCCTCACTGGTCCCTAGGAGAGAACGTGGAGCTGATAAAAAGAAACGAGCAGAATGGGAAAGACCTGTTGTAAGAACTCAGCCCTAATCCGTTTCTCTTAAACTGATGTCTCAGTTGTCACATATGTAAAACTACACTTAAAAAATGTCCTGATGGGTCATCTGGTTGTTTCATGTGTGTGTTGTAGTAGTTCATTATGAAAGTTTATTTTCTACATTAGCTACAAATAAAGTGAAATCTTCTAACCATTTACTCTAACAATGCTGTCAGCTCTCTCTCTCTCTCTCTCTCTCCCTCTGTGTGTGTGTGTGTGTGTGTGTGTGTGTGTGTGTGTGTTTCTGCAGACATCGAAGCATATCCACAGTCCATGTCTGGCTCTCTTCATGGAGAAGTTGTCATGAACAGGTTATGTGGTCCCTTAGGTTAGCAGGATAATTCTTTTCTGGTCATTCTCTTACAAAGGTAACATTTGCATGTTGGAAGTTAAATTTTTTAGTACTCAATTGGGGCCATGCTACCATATCCATATCTATTATTTCAAAAATCCACGAACATACATCGATTTAATCTGTAAAAATAGTTGAATGAAGTGCTCACTCTACAGGGGTAATTGCCCGCATGGCAGCGAGTTACTTGGAACATTACAAAAAACACTAACCAAATGAACTTTTGTTGCAAAAACAAAACAGAACAAAACAAAAAAACAAAAAACAAAAAAAACAAAACCAAAAACATTGTTAGCAGTGACCCACAACTTGGCAGTCCTCATTATGCTAATTTGTTGACTGTTTAAGTTTATATCAGCTCTGACATGGAGAGAGGAGGCTACAGATCAGAACACACAGGGCAGGTATCAAAAGGTATGAACCTTGTATTCAGAGATTACCAGATGACACCGACCCTGTTTTCGTATGTGGGTCATCAAGAACTCCATCAGTCAGCATGAGGCTGGGGACATGCAGGGTATGGACGTGCACCAGCTCTCGACTAAGTTGTGTGAAGACACTAGTAGAATGAGATTGAGTTTCACCTCGTGGTGCAGACAGGTAAGGAAGCATGGACAGGGAAAGGCCGAGCAAGCAGCTGGGGCGGCTTCCAAGGAGATTGTTGTGACTGTCGTACGAAGTGTGGGCATAGACTCCTTCTCTGTGGCCAACAGGACCACTACGTGGCCTCTCTTCCGGATCACTCATGTGGTCTACGGGCTGGTGACTGTAGCCACCGGCTGCTTGTGAGGGATTCTGACCAAGTAAGAATCACTGTGCACCACGGACTGGGAGGAATGTCCCTTCGAAGGCAAGCAGCCCGTCCCCGACTGCATCATGCAGACGTCAGCTTCTTGCAAAGGGCAGTGAGAAGGGGCCGATGCATTATGACGGAAGGAAACTCATAACTCCACAACGTTACTCTTAAGACGGTAATGAAGGTGTTATGACCCACCGCTCCCTCTCCCTTTCCCCAGAGGGACTGGAGACAACAGTGCACCGTTCGACAAGCATTTTCCAATTCTGAACAAGAACAGGATTACGGAACGCTAATAAAGGTGGAAAGAAGGTAGGGATGGAGGGGAGATACACTGTCATAAAGGGCATGCCCTGCACTCGTCCTTGTACAATGAGACAGAAATGAGAGGGGTCTCCTGGCTGACCTCCAGAAAGTTCTGGATGGCAGAAGAGGCCTGAGTAGCCTCATCCTTAACTGCTCTGGTCAGTTATTGCCACAGAAAAGATTACTTGGTATGCTATAGCCCATGAATGACTTTTTTTTTTTTTTAATTTATTTTTATTTTTTTAATGTGGGTAGCTCCCTGGCTGGGAATGGAACCTAGGCCGCAGCGTTGACTGTGCCAAAGCCTTAGCCACTGCACCACCAGGGAGCTCCAATGACTTGTTTAACCAGTGTCCCCTAACCATCGTCCACCTTTATAAAAGAAGTAAGGGCTCCATTCTTTTCCCCTTCATTGGTGTTGGTCACATACCACAGAATCAAAAGCCTGACTGCAGTCAAAGGAACTTTTAAATAGGTTTCCCTTGTCAGAGGCCAAATTCTCTTCTACAGAGGGGTGTTAGGTTGTTCTGACAAGATTTGTGCTGACCAATCCTTGTTTCCCAGCAGTGTGTGTGTGTGTGTGTGTGTGTGTGTGTGTGTGTGTTTATGTCTCCCAATGGGTTGTTTAATTATCTGCTCCATTATCTTTCTATATGTCATTGTATCAAACATATTTAGCAATAAGGAATGAATGCCATCTTGGGAACGAATTTGTTCAAGGTAATTTTCATTCTAGTTACACTTGCATCTCTGATAATGGTTCTAAGCTTATGCTGTTCTATTTATAGCTGCAAACCTCTCCTTTGACTTCTTTACCATCTTGAAACTCAAATGAAGTCTCAGTGGCTACTTGCATCCCCAAACAGCATTTACCTGGAAAGGGGCGGTGGACAAAAATAATTTAAAATTATTTTGAAATCATTACTCATTATATATAAACATTGGACTTCCCAACTCCATGCAACCACCAGATGCCATTACTGAACATTAGGAAATAAAGGCAGCTGAATTGCACTTTGGCTGTTGTATAAGTCAGGAATTTTAAACTCAACAAAAATGTACTACTTATTAAAGACAAAGCATGAGGCAGAAGTTCATTTGTAATCTTGTAAGGTAAAAAATTTTCCATGTCAATTAATTGAGCATCTTACATGATTTTCCTCACTAGAACTAAAAAAGGTGGTGATGTGGAATGTGGCATCTGTCATGGAAATATGGCTAGGCAGTAAGTGCCATAAACAGAAGATGAGCAATTTGACATCCAACTCGAGCTTGCTATCAAGTTGGAGAATCACACTTATGGTACTAAAGCTTGGGAGCTCTTACAGACTTTCCGACTGGTGTATTTCTGGGTACACACACCGCTGTTTTAGGAAAACAGGCCATAAGAGTCAACCACTTTTGAGAGAACTTTACCTTGCAATATTGGAATGAGTTTTGTATCCACCAATCCTTCTAGCTTTGAAGTCAAGGTTTTTGTCTCTCCCAGATATAAGGGCAACAACTGAATGGGCCAGACCAGTGATAGCTGCACAGGGTGTGTAGAAGCATACACCCAGAACCCTACAACCAATATTGAGGTGTAGAGATAAGAAGATGGATCGGAGAGGAGAGATTAAACTAAACTGTGAAACAGAATCTATGTTCAACATTGTCCATGGCAGATTGAAATTCCAGTAGGAACTATGATATAACCTTAGGGTTCTGGAGGTACTGGAGATAGCAGCCTCAATAGAAACCTAATACTCATGATGAGGTGGAGCCCCAGATCCTTAGAGACAAGAGGTCATAAAAATCACATACTAAGTGGAATAAGCCAGACAGAAAAAACCAAGAATCATATACCTTTGCTCATATGTGGAATATAAAACTGGAAGCAACAAAGAAACAAAAAGTCATGGACACAGTCAATAGTTTAGTGGTTACATGAGGGCAAGAGGGGAGGGGGTGGGAGAAGAGAGAGGGGGTGGGAGAGAAGGGAGGGGGAGTCAAGTACATGGTGATGGGAATGGAACTCACACTGGGTGGTGAGCACACAATGCAACACCTAGACGATGCCCTGTAGCATTGTACACCTGGAACTTATGTGATTTTTACTAGCCAATGTCACCCTAATAAGTTTAACAACAACAACAACAACAACAACAGATCACAGTAGGACTAGCTTGATTCTAAAGGAACTTCTGTAAAAGGATCCTGCAGATTTTCCTGTACTTTCCCAGGACTGGGCACAGATCATGGACCTATAGGAACCCAAGGCATCACATCTGCAGGAGTGAGGGGGCTGGGGACAGGGAGGAAGCCAGGCGCCTTTCAAAATTTCCATTGAGATAGAGTTGTCATCAGAAATGAAGGGTGACTATTAGCTCAGTGTGAAAAAGAACAAGCCTTCAATAATACTGGGTCTTATGTGCACTGTTGTAAACACAGTGAGAATTTTCTACTATATCATAAATATGATTCTATTATTAGATTAATACCTGCACTACAGACCCCAGTCTAGGAATTAATCAAGTCATGCAACCAGTATCTCTCTGTCTGTGGCAGGAACTTTACTTTTCATTTTAAACAATTACAACAATGCAGCTTGGCAGTGAAAATAAAACTTTTATATGTTCATAGGTAATTGCACATATGCAACACCTAGATTTATATTCTAATTATTTTTCACATCTTCTATGTAAACAAGAAAACCCACAACAACTCCTGCGTCTGAATGCCGTGGGCCGTTTCTGCTCAGCCCTGCTGGAATTATATTGATGTGCAATCAGAAACCAGCTCTGTTACCACTTTTGCAGAGGTCTTTCTGGAAATGGCAGGGAAACCAATTTGGAAGTTTTACACCATGTCTCATTTTTGCAGGACCATTTTTTTAAAAAATTAGAAGTTAACAATGTAGGAGAAAAAAAATACCATCCTATTTTCCAGCCATACCACTAGATGTGCATTGTTTTACTGAGAGTGAATAAGAATAAGCTGCAGCTAGAAAAATGGCCTGTGTGGTGCAATAAAACTGTCCTGGATCTTGCTATGATTCATCATTAAGAAATCCCTTCATAAAGGAAGTTTAAGCGACATAATGAGTATCAAATTCTGGATTCAATGGCAATGTGAGCACAGGCCATTTACTCCCAGTGTCCCAGGTTCTGGCCGAAATGACGAACAGCATATCAAATAGGTGGAACGTGGGCTAGGCATTGCGTATCTGTTGGAAGTGGTGCAGGGACGACATGAGGCCAGCTCATAAGCAATGTTCCTGGGGAGGTGGCAGAGGAGAAAACTGTCCCATTGGAGGGGTGAGGCTAGAGGAGAGGTTAGGGGCTGATAAGGAGCTAAGACAGATTTTTCTCTCACCGCTGGACTGGCAGCCTTTAGCAGGGGTAAAAAAGTCTAAGAGATGGGACGTGCTGTCTGCTGATTTCCTGGCCAACAATATGGACAGAACCATGGGTAATATAGCACAAGAGGCCAGGACAAACAGAAATCAGGGCCCAGGAAGCTGACCCCTTGTCCACGGTTTCAGAGATGGCATCTGAGAAGCTAAGCAGAAGCAAAGTCCTCCAGGTATCGATCAGGATTTTGGTTCTCTTCCTGTCTGCTCAAGCTGCTGAATCTCTAAACAGGAGGGCTGAGTTTACACCATTGAGCCCCCTTCTCCCCCACCCCCTGTAGGTACCAGAGGATGCTTCTATAGCCTCAGGTGTGAGGTGATGAGAACCAAGGGCACTTTAACCTCCTTGCTGACATCCACGCTTTCAAGTAAGAAAAGAGAAAGAAATCAACATGAAGTTGTTAACAGAAAGAACTCAATAAAAACCTGGCAAAATGAATGGGAAGAGACCAGCCCCCAGACTAATCTGGGTGAAACATTTGAATATCACGAAGAAAGAAAGAATCCCATTAGGTCTGGGATGAGAAAAGAGGTTACTTACAAAGAAGAAAAATCAGGTCAGCTTCAAATTTCCCCTTCACCAATATTAAAACGCAAAACACCACGGAATTTCTAGGGAAAAAAACCCTTGGGCAGCAGGTATGTCATTCATTCAACACATATTTATTTCACATCTCAGAGCACCAGGCATTGCTATCAAGGTAGAGATTTATATATAAAAGATATGATCAGATTTCAAGGATTTAGAAACGCACTCTCTATATATCTTTCCTGGAGGAAAGTTACTCAGAACAGTCAGCAGATTAACTAGAGAGGGATCAAGACAAAGAACTCAAGGACACGGAGATGGTGTCGCCCAGAAGGACGCTAGTCCTCCGGAGGCAGGACACGTGCCACACAATGAGTATGAAGGAAGACGGCACACCTTGTCCCTTAAAATGTGACTGGATCTAAGATGTCACAGGTTAGCAGTGTGAGGGCAGGTTGTGATCACATAGTCGTGTTGCTTCATTCCTTTAACCTGGAAGGAACTCCAGGGAGATTACCTTGTTGTGGAGGTTCACGTTCATAGAGAAAATAAGACAAAGAATGTTTTCATGAAGTCAGTGTGATTGAAGTTACTGAATAATAAAAGAAAATATGGCACATGGGGTGAAAACCAGCGAACAGGAAGAGGTATACGAAAGAGCAAGCCTAAAACAAAATGACAGAAAGAACAAGAATGCCAATGACGGAAACTGATATAAATGAGTTAAACATTTCTTTGGAAGAAAAAGCCCTGGACTGAATCAAACATCACAATTCAACATTTTACAAGAGATGGACCTAAAAATAATGATTCGGAAAGGCCTCAAAAACAAGAGTAGATGGAGACTGTATCCTAATGCTTATCCATTTTGGCAGAGCAAGATGATAAATAAATATACACAATGTCAAAAATGACATAATAAGATTATTTTGCCAATTTCAGGACACAGATTTATCAAACTTAAACATGGGGATGGCTCTCAATACAGAAGCTTACATTTAACGTGGTGGTGTTCTCACTTTGCTCTTTTCCTGAAAAGCTGTTATTAAACTTACTGTGTACGTAACGACCATGCAAACTTGTATTTAAGGAACTCCAGTGATGCATGTTCTACAACACAATTACCACGAGGCAGAGATTTCTGTCTGGTTTGCTCTCCTTTACATCCCAGCACCTTAATGGTGCTTGGAATACAATGGGCACTCAGCAAATATTTGCTAAATAAAATTTACCAAAACATCATTAGTTTCCATTTAATTAATCTAAATAACAAAAACATTACATATATTATGTCAAATTTTAATAAATGCCAAAATTGCAAAAGTCACTGTCCTTAACTACAAAGCATTACAATTATGTATTAATAAAATTTTACATGAAGAAACCTAAATCCTTAAAAATTGAAATAGTGATCATATAAATCACTCTTGGTCAAAGAAGCAATACAGTCTTTAATTTCAGACTACCAAGAGAAACTAAGAACATTAAAATATTAACACTTCTGGAAGTATACTGAATTAAATTCTAAAGCAAACTCATTGCCTTAAATTATGTTGTTATTAAACAGGTTTAAGAATTGAAATAAATAAGCTGAATAATTAACTAAATAAACAAAACAAAACAAAAGTTTGCTTTATCCCTTCTTAAAGGAAGAAAAATATAAATTATTGAAGTAAAAAAATGTATTAGAACAGAACAGAATGACTAAATATATTAAATATAAAAACCAAAGTATACTGGAAGGTTGGAAACCTAAATGAAATAAGTGATTTTATAGAAATAGATAGCAAATTTCCAAGTAAAGGAGGAAATCTCTCCTTTTCCAAAGATCTGTACCTAAGGGAAAAATTGAAAAAGATGTCAAAGAATTCCCACAAAAAAGCATTAGGCTAGATGGTTTTATGGATGAGTTATTTTAAATGTTGACAAAGAACTAATTTCTAGACTATAGACATTGTTACAAAGCATAGAAGCAGATGAAGAGCTACTCAAATCATTTTACAAAAGTAATATAACCCTTCTATACAAAACCGCTGAAGTTAAAAAGCTTAGCTATCAAATGTACTTACACATATAGATACAAAATCACAAATGAAATGCTAGCAATCCATGCCCAGCTTTATATTAAAAGAAAAACAGGCAGCATGTGACTATAGGTTTATTTTTTCAGAAATGTAAGGGCTACTCAATATTAAAAACTCTATTATTATAAGTCATCACATTAATAGAAAAAGAAGAAAAATAATATGATTGCCTTGGTATACCTTTAAATGCCATTTGAAAACATGAACACAAATCTCCGGTTTATTTACACAAACATAAAAACCTCTTACTCCCCAAAGTTTCTTAACACTAAGAGAGTATTGACAAAGTTGGAAAAATTCTCAGTATTTGTAAAGTAGGCCAACCAATGTTTTAAATAGGACAGAAAATAACGGTACTGTCCCATTTCAAATGGTACATAGGATCACCCTACTGACACCTTGAGTTTAGCCTAGTGAGGCTAGGCTGACCCTACGTACCATTTGAAAAGGGGCAGTACCGTTGTTTTCTGTCTCGTTTAAAACCACACATCTGGTCAGCCTACTGTAAAGGCTCAATATTTCTTCTATATCAAAAACATTTACCACTCAGGAAAAAGAAGGGCAAACATCATAATAGAAAAAAATGGAAAATGCATAAAAAGAAGAAATATACATGACCAGTAAGCACATGAAATGCTCAATCTCAATTGTAATTTAATAAAAACACAATAATTGATATTTTCTATCAAATTGGTATAAACTAAGAAAAACAAAAACACTCAGTTTTAAGAGGGCTGCTATGAATCCTGTACAAAACAGACCATTAATATTTCTTGAATGTACTAATGAATATGCTGCTGGGGAGAATACAAACTTATCAACTTTCCTAGAGCCAAGTTAGGTATTTGTATTAATTAACAATGTTTTCATAGCCTTAAATTAATTAATATTTTATACTGCTTTATGACAAAGGAATAATAATAATACTAAGATTTGTTTATAATGCTAATTATTACGGCACTACTTATAAGAAATGATGAATATAACTTAAACATACAATAAGTTATTAATTATTAAATGTGATTTCTAGAAAATACTGTGCATTAAACATTAAATCCACATTTTTGAAAATTATTTAATGACATGAGAAATACTCACAATATAATAGAACGTGAAAAAAGTAGCTTAAGTAACAGCATATCTGGTAAGATCTCAGTGTAAATACTACATGTGACATGCATGTGTGTGTGTATGTGTGTATTTATATAAAAGAAAATATTCCAAAACATAAACAGTGTTCATTTATTGTGTGGTGAGATCACATATGATTTAAATTTTTGTTTTAACACTTTTACTAATTATCTAAATTTTTTGACGGTGACTATGTATTATATTTGTAATAAAATATTTTAAATATAATAGAAAAAATAGTTATTTCAGGAAAAGAAGAAAGATTAGAGTATGCTAACTATATTCACCTGGTGTTCAAAATACTTCTGACTATATAATTGTAACGTCTTTTAGTATGTTTACTTAAAAGTTACATAAACCACTGGTTGTTAAACTAAAATTAATTAAAATAGTATGTACAAATTGTGTACATGTCTATCTTTATCTGTGTATTGATAATGATGTATATTTGTATTGATAGCTGTATTGATATATAGATATAATCAAGAAAAGTAAACTGTGTGCCAGTTATTATGTGTTGTAGATAGGATATATTCAACAACATTAATTCATAAAACATTTTGAGTCCCTAGAAACAAATACCATGTGAGTTCTTATAAATGAAATGGTAAACCAACCAGATATGTAAGTTAAAGTCCAAACTAGAGTTTTTCAGCCTTAAAATTGTAACCCATGGAAAGAAATACAGTTTACACATAACCCAGCACACATGTGTATGTGTGTACGCACTAGATATGAAACAAAAATTTCACCAACCGATCAATACTCTTATTCACTACTTGCCATGTCCTCTAAGATAGTCTATTCTATTCAAAATCTTTAAAAATGTCATTTGTGACCAAGTAATTGATTTTGTGATCATCTACTAAGTTGTGACACACAGGTTGAAAAACTGATGTCTAGGGCAGATGTCAGTCAGTAAGTGAGACAGACGTGATGCACAAACGCTCAAAACCTCAGAACGAGAGGTAGAGCCGACAGAAAACATCATCAGGGAAACAGAGGATACACGCCACTTGGTATCGGCTTAGAAATGACAACGGGTGACTGGAGCAGCTTACTGGAGACCTAGTGCCCTAAATACAGAGCAAAGGAAAGACCCAACACAGGAGGGGAAACCAGGGAGCAAAGCAGACCTGTCTTTTTAGTTCTTGGTTACTCTCTCTTTCCTAGGCATTTGCTTATCAATCTCTTTGTACAATTATTTCTAAATGTGTCATTATATTTTAAGTTATGTTTTCTGTCTGCCTTTTCCACCAAACTTCCAACTCACTTTTGGTTCTCAGAGTCAAGTAAATTTCTGGTACAAACTTGCCAACAAATGAAGGTCTAAGAAATTAATTAATAAATGTATAAACCATATGGTTTGAAATTTTGTTCTTCAATTCTGGGGCCAAAATGACACAATGTTAGGTGAAAATGGGTTTATCCTTCTCCTTAATTGATGATAGCACACTAACAGATTGTCTTCTAATTTTGGAGATAAAAATATTCAAGAAACTAGGAAAATTTGTAAGAGCTTCTCATTGGGAAGGTATTTAAATTTCTGATAAATTAAATTTATGAATTAATGAAGTAGAAACACTGAATGCTTGAAACAAAATGTCAGTTTTGTCCTATTTGCTTGTCATATTTTGATTCCCCCATCACCATGTATAAAGACTAGATTTTTTAACCTTACACATACGCATCTAAATACAGCAAAAGGAGAAAGTTACCCACTTTCTGAAATTGGAAAAGTTTTCGATAGTTCTAGAACCTCATGTAAACCACAAACTCATAAATCCCATAGCAGTTTTTCCCTGAATCACAATGTTAAGTACAATGTTAAAAGATTCCTTCCTGCCATCATTCACATTAATTGTGAGACCACGATTCCCTCTTCTGGAATGTGAGTCTCTGATTCTGTTATAACCACACACACAGAGGGCACATCGCTGCTGAAGTGCTGCCTGACAGTTTCAACCTGGGAAATTACTGTAAAGGGAACTGCATGGAAAACAGGAAACCCTGTCCATACTAAATAGATGAAGAAAGGAAAAGTAGCTGATATAAAAAATATTACAATGAAAGTAGACCTGCTACTCTGAAACAATCTGGGACTCTGGCCATTAGTGATGATGGAATAATAAAACTGAAAAATGGAGGTATCTCTACATGGTTTGGGGGTACCAATTATCACAGAGTAAGCCAGAAGGTTCATTAGAGAAAAGACATCAGATCACGATGGGGAATGTCTTTCTCACACATTTCCTATTGTTTCTCTAAAGGAGAAACTTCAAACCATGAGTATCTTCACATACACATGCACACACACACACCCGCACACACACATGCACACACACGCACACGTACACACGTGCACACACGTGCGCGCGCACAAGCACGCACGCACATGCACACACACACATATGCACGCACACACACGCACACAGATGCACATGCGCACACAAATGCACACGCACGCACACACACGCACACACAAATGCACATGTACGCACACACACGCACACGCACACGCACACCAATGAGGTTTTCCTTGTTAGTTAGTGTTGATGCAGTTGTTGGCTGACGTACACTATGTATAATTTGGCAAGTATCCATGAGTGAATAAACCAACAAAGGAATGAACGATTGTGGGAACTCTATTTCCTTCGCGTGCTGCTTTGGCTTCTCCATCTAGGGAATGAAGCCATGTCTGGGAAAAGGCTGAGTGAAAGATGACATCAAATGAGCTAAATCATTTGAAGAAATATTCATAAAGATAAAACCCAAGAATTCTTTACTTTATGAAAGTCTTATCTTGAAAATAGGAAAGAAACAGTTTCTAAATTGTTTATAATAACCGTTTCTTCCTAGATCAGTTGCCTGAATAAATGGAAAGTTTTCCTGTCAGCCTAGCTGAAATTAGTGGTATCACCTTCTGCACTTTGTCATAAATGGTCTGAAAATTAGCACTGTGATTTCAAGGTTCAGCATGAAACACAGGGAAATTAATGAGGTTCATAGGACAGTAAAGTCACATAGTGTACAATGCGTCATTACAACTGTGCTCAAAAACGGCGATTCTTCTTGAGTACAATGGCAATTCCAGTACTGCTATAGTGATTATTATTAAGAGGGCTTTTCTTTGATTTTACTATTCTTCCTGTTTTAAAGGAGAGCTTTCTGAGAGTTTTCTTTTTCCCCATCATAACACCAGACTAGTTATGAATTAATAAGAACCAAAAGATGTTATGTCTTTGAATAATTCTGAGTCAAAAATTTCCATAAACTGAAAGAACAAGATGGCCACTGCAGCGACCTGATTAGTTCATTACAATTAGGAAGCAATATGAGGGGATGTTCTGGGGTATGGGATCTGAACACGAGTAGGACTCACATAAAGTTTTAATTGTCATCATGGTTAAGTGATACATGTGTTGTAAGTGCCAGTTAAGTGGATTTTCCTATCTTCTACTCCAAATACCTTCATTTAAAAATTTAGTACACAAAGTTTATTTCAGGACTTTTGAGTGCTGCTAAAATAAAATGTATCCCACTGATTTTAAACAGCTTTGAGAATCTGGAATTCATAGGAGTTTCTGCTATGGTTTTTCCTATATTATATAAAATGGTCATTTCTCCCATTGCAGTAGAAGAAAAGAATGTGATTATTGTAGAAGTTGGAATTTTGAGTTTTAACCATGATCCAACACAAACGGTTGTGGTTTGGGGGAACTTAACCTATTCTAAACTCGACATCCTGAGCTGGAATTAATTGCTCATTAGAAGCAGAAAGAGTTCTTTTTTCACCCTACTGTAAGTATGGCATAGAGTTTTTTGACATATTATGGAAAAATAATGTCGTTCTGAAACTTTCTTTTCCTGCTTTTTTGGTATTTAGGTTTGGGTTTGAGCCAGAGATAGGCTAACTTATTTGATTATAGCATAAAAAAGATGATTTCACTTAGACTTTTACAGAGAACTGATGAAATGACACCAAAATCTGGTTTTGGTTCAGTAGTATTGGGTGAAAAAACAAATTAGTGATAATTAAAGAGTAGTTCAGCAAAGGCAGAAAACTGTTTAGATAGTGCTTATACAGGAATACCCGGAGATCCCCTTCCTTTCAAACTTCTCATGGAAAAAAAATATCTAAAAGGCTGCCACAGCAGACCTCCTTTCTTTCTATTTCCACCAGGAATTAGCACAGATTAGAGAATCAGCTTTGCTAATGATGGTGTGAGGATGGTAAAAGTCCTAGAAGAACCTTAGTATTCTCATCTGTAAAAGAGGATTAAAGCTCCAACCACCTCACGGAGTTGTCCGGAGTGACAGATGTCAGGTTTTCCCACAGCATGTGGCAGAGTCAGCACTGAGTAAATGATGCCATCGCTGTTAGTCACCTGGCTGTAGTATCATTTATTGGGTCAATAATTTGCAAATATTCTCTTTGTATTGCCCTGTCCCTCCTATTTTAAAAGTCCTTAACTGGACTCTAATACTCTTTTGCTTTCAGGGTTTTTGCAGAGCTGAAAGCAGAAGCTTCTAACTTCTGGTCTTTGGTCTTTGATTTTAGCATAAGCTCATTAAAAAGATTAGGTGTGCCCCCAGGGTCAGGGATGAAAGGAGTTCACTTTTGAAGAAAAAGTTTGTGTGTGGGAGAGAGGGAAATAGATATTGACCTTTTGACCAGGGACTTGCCCCAAAGTGCCTTACAACCAGGGCCTGACAGCCACCACCTGAAGGAGCTCAGGCCACCTCAGTGGTAACCGGAGACAGCATGACCGGAAGCCCCCCTACCCAAGGCTGTGTGTGCTGCATAATGTCCCAGGATATTATAATTAAGCTCCAGTAATGACTAAGATAGAATGGTCATCTGGCGAATGGCACATATTACTTCCAAACACATCAATAATGTGCAGACTTAAACACCTCACATTTATTGAACACTTGCTACATGCCAACACTATTGTAAGTGCTTCACATGCAATAATCATTCAATTGTCACAATACTTACATGAGATAATACTATCATCTCAGTTTTGAAGGTCACTGAGAGGTTAAACAAATGGCCCAAATGTACCCAATTAGTAAGTGGTGGTGTAGCTTGGAGGTGAATGTAGGCAGCTAGCTTGAGACAGAGTTCATGTTCTCACTCATTATGTTAAAATGCTTCCCATAGCTGCTGTAGTATTATACTTAAAATTCTGGACATTGTGGGCGTAAAGAGCAGATGGGAATACAGGAGTCGTTTCGAGTAGCTGTCTTCGGGGCAGATTCTTCAGACAGCGCTCAGGAGTCATGGCCCATGCCAGTTGCAGCAGCTGGCCGTTGGCTACAGAGGACAGACTTGGGAGCAAAAAGCTTCCTTTGGGGGAAGTGAGACCCAGTGTGCAGGAGAAATCAGTACTGCTCTTAGCATCAGGCCATTGCCCAGGGAAGCCGATCCGACTGGGCAACCTGGGGACTTGGTCTCCGGGGATAAAAAAGAAGTGCTGGAGAAACTTTGGGCTGTGGGGCAGCTGCAAGACCTCCGAAGGAGTACAGCCTACCAGCCCCGGGCCCTTCCCCTTTCATAAGGGGACAGTTGCCAGGGGGAGATTCCATTAGCTCCTCCCCTGCTACCTCTTCCTAGTCTTCCCTTATAGTGCCTAATTTTGCACTTAACCAGGGTTAATCAAGTGTCTTTGTAACCAGAGAAGTCTCTAGTGAGTGTTAAGGAAACTTTATGGGCCAGATAATTTGCCCCCCAATGTGTAGCTGAAATGAACTGCACTGGAAAAATGGTAACTTTGATGGAGAATGGGGCAGAAAGGTGACGTTGGACTCCTGAGCACTTTGGGGGAAAGGGTGGGCTTAGGTGGGGTGCCATAATAGGGAGGTAGGAGTGACTGGGTTCAGGAAACCTGGGGAGACACTCTTAAAGACTGGGACCAGAGGGTAAGGAGGGAGAGGAGAGGGTAGAAGAGGGAAAAGTGGGTCAGATACAGGGTGATGGACAGAGAACTGACTCTGGGTGGTGAGCGCACAACACAACATATAGATGATGTATTATAGAATTGCAGAATTGAAACCTATATAATTTTATTAACCAATGTCACCCCAATAGGTTCCATAAAAAATGCAATATATAGGGTCCAGCAGAAGTAATGCCCGAACTTGAGTTACGGTTTTATTACAAAATCATAACCGTACATATTTATGATTTTGTAATAAAAGATTTGGTATAGATTACCAGCTCATAAAAAGGGTGTTATTTATGCTGGACCCTGTATTTTTTTTTTTTTTTTTTTTTTTTTTTTTTTTTTTTTTAAAGTAAAGACTAGGAGATAGAAAGGGACTGGAGCACAGCTCAGAAGCGTGTCCAGGAAAGAGTAAGAAGCGAATGACTCCCTCCTCCCCCGGCTCAGATGGTCCCTGCTCCTGCTCCTAGGTTATTGTTCTGTGATTAGCACAAGGTTGTTGGATGTTGGTGGGCAGTTGGGCTGCTCTCGGACCCTACAGCCAATCCTTTTTTCTGTCACATGGGAAACCACTCCTAGTTTCAATGTGCCCATTTCTAAATGGGTTTCTGAAACACAGCTTATTTCTAAGTTGAGGACTACAAAGAAACACGCTGCCTCCTTTCAAAATGACTTCAGCTACATTAAAAAGCTAGACATGCGCTCACGTGATCTTTCCCCATATAACTAATATGTCAACAGGTTCTTGTGAAGGCCACATTGGCATATAAACAAAGTAAAACTAGCAACCCAAAAGAAAAAAAATCTTCAATTTATTTTCTCCCCCTTCTTTCCTCAACTTTTCACTACTTCCTGAAATCTAGGTCAGTAAGTCCCAACTCTTTAATTGGCATTTGATGTTCTACTAATACCAAGTTGGATCAAACCTCAAAATGCACCAAATTCATAGATAAAGTAGGTCCTCCTGCCCCCCAGGAACTGCTTCTGCTCCTCAGTTCAACTGTTTCGGAAATCAAGGGGCAGCACTGATCTGCTGAGGGAGGGACACACTGGGAGAGAACTGCCCTCATTAACTGGGGAGGGGTTGGTTATTGCATAGAGGAGTCAAACAAACATTTCTGGACGCTTACATTTGATGGTTCTAATTCTTTACCTCATTCCATCTTTTGAAGATTTTAATAATAGGTATGTCTTTTTAAAACTGAGATATATGGACATAAAACATTGCATTAGTTTTAGGGGTACAACATAATGATTTGATATATGTATATAGCATATGGGCTTGTCACAAAAAAAAAAAAAAATTCCAGAGGATAGAGACAGATAGAGCAATTCTACTTGTTAAAAGAGAGTCACTTTCAGTCTTTTCAAAGAATTCTATTGCCTAACCTGGGGCAAATTCCTAGCTCTGGGGTGAATCAAATGTCACTTGCCTATCTAAGTAAGTAGCCAGAGGTCTGGTAATTTCTCTTGAATAACTCAGTGAAGCCATCTGGGTTCCTGGGATAGCTCAATGATACCTGACCAGGATGTAAAAATACTTCTCCTTTCTGTTACCTAGCCAGAAATGGCAGCAAGTTTAAGATTGATAATAGATCTGTTCTTTCCAATGATAAATAAGAAAATACATGAAGGGAAAATCTTTTCTTTCTCTTTCCTTGAAAGTCTAAGATAAGCCAAGTTTATATTGTTATTAGAACTGAACATAGTAGACAGGTTCTAATTCTGCTTGACATCCCCTTTCCCTTCCCCCGTTCTGAGCACCTTGATTTTTCACTGGGACTACCTCTTCACCTATTTTTGTTCATATAATTTATGTGGGTCTGATTTTACTTTCTGACTAGGTAGCCTTGTGACCTAGTTCTGGCCAATAAGAGAACTGAATCTTTCTGGCTGTAGGAGTTTAGAAGTATACACGTGACCCAAGTAGACTGGCTGAGCCAATGAGCTATTGAGTATTGCTTTAAACATCAGTTCTAGGACTTCCTAGATGTACTAGGGATGAGACAATCTCTTTTGATAAGGTTGCATCTGCTGATGATTGTCTTGCCACCATGGAGGAGAAGCTCCCTGAAAATGGTGCCTACAGAAAAAGTAACATTGCTGAAAGATGGAGAAAGACTCCTAGGGGCCTGTCAGGAAGAGCTGGATCCAGCTTTGCCTGAAGTCAGATATGCCTATGGACTTTAAAGTCATGTAAGTCAACAAAATTTCTTTTTTCCTTAGGCCAGTTTGAATTAGGTTTCTGTTCTTTTCAATTTAAGAGCCATTGACTTGTCTAATATTGTTTATCAATGTCCTTAGCTTTTATCAGATGCCTTTAAGGAGCAGAGAAGGAAAATGCAGACGAGTCTCTGTGCTTGCATTGGCCCACTGACAGACGGAGCTCATTTCTCGGTTTAGAACATAACCTTCTGGTGGTTTTAATACTTGTGGGGCGATGGAACATTCCATCTTAAATCCCTTTCTCGAGATGGTTAGCGTGATCTCAGCGTGTTGCTCTCCCTTTCCTCTGACTGTGGAATTCACCGGATGCATCTTTCATCATCCAGACAGCTGCCAAGAACGTTCCCTGAAGTTGGTTCCTTGAGCATCGTCATCACAGGGTGAACAAATCTTTCAGAGTGTTTTCATTTACTCACCCAACCACCACCTTCCTGAACCAATCCCCTTTGCCAGAAAGATAAATCGCCAAGCCTTTTATGACAGTGGGAATTGGCATACCTTCATCCCATCCAGGTGTCTACAAAGCCCTTCTATAGATGAACCTTCTCATTTAGTCAAAAAGTTAAAAAAAAAAAGGCGGGGATAGGAAATGATATATTCCATGCAACTCTTGCGAAAGATAATAAAGGTATTAATATGTTTAGAAAACTCTAGAGCCATCTCATTTCCAAAATCACTTACGGGATATTCATGTTGTTGTTAAATAAGCAGATAATCTTTATTTGCTAATAAAACAAAACAAAACAAAAGAAAAGAGTCCCAAGCTTATTGCCAGAGGACTGTGACAGTCTTAGCAAGTTTTACAGAAAATAAAATACCAGCAGATAACAGGTATTATGTTTTCCTTTGGCAAATGTTCACACTTCACAGCCAGCAGATCTTGCTTACTTAATTGGGTCTATAAAAACTCACCAGGCCTTTTCACTTGTAGCCATTGAAATTCTCTCAACCTGCTTTTTTTTTTTTTTTTTTTTTTAAACAGCTTTTCACATCCTAGATGGGAAAAGAGCTACAAAACAGACTGGCTGAAAAGATTCTTAAGGTCTCATGGCCATATTTACAAATCTTGCAATCTGTGTGTATTCATTTATTTTAATACAAATGAGGTGAATAAATCAGGAGCTCCTTTGGGGAAAAAGAAAAACACCAAGTTGGAAAGAAAAAGAACAAAGCATGTCTACCGAGGCAACTCTCCAATGGTCTCTATTGCTTTCCCAACACCCTTACCGGCACGCCCTGCTTCTAGCTGAATTCATTGCCCTCTTTCTGAGCTCATTTAGAAGCTAATACCTCTCTATTCTATATAGTCTATCTCACCTATATTACTGTCCTTTTCTTGTGTTGGCTTATATGGCTGTATTCATGGCTAGACTGTGAGTTCCTCCAACGCAGAGATAATATTATACTCTTGTTACCAGTACCTGGCCCACACTAAGTCTGAGCAAACATTCGCTAACGTTGACTAGGAGGCACAGAGGAAAGAGAAGGAAAGAGAATGATGTGAGAGACATTTGAGGCTCTAAGAGCACAATGGGAGAAGTCCTCAGCTCCGGGCCACTGGGTGGGTGTGATACTGCAAACAACTACCAAGAGGATGGCCTGGGAAGACCCAGAAAGTCCAACGCCGGCCAAGGAAAGAATATTAGTCTCATTGACAAAGATATATTTTCTTTTAAAAAATAATCAAGCGATTGCTTTCATCATTTTGGCTTGGAAGACTTTTGTGAGCATACTTACATTCTTTCTGGCTTATGTAAAAACTAGTTTAAAGTAGTTATTAGGTAACTCATCTTCCTAACTTCCTTCTGGATAGTACAGGAGTTCCCCAGTAGAGTGTGAACACTGGGGATTATCTGTCAGGCCCCTCAAGCTGAGGTACTGGACTGGGGGATTTCTGAGTCCATGGAAGTACTTTTCGATGATGCTGGTCCATAGAATGATCTTGTTAGAGAAGTTGGACTACTTCGGTGCTTCCTGAAGCAATTGGCATCAGTGCCCTATTTTTATAATTGTGGGTCAGAAACCTAGAAGACCACCTGGAGAAGCACCTGGACACCCTCTCTGGGTCCTCGCTCCTCCTCCTCATGCACTGTTGATTAGATTTTAATAAGTGATACAGCAGACCAGCCTGACTGAAGAACTAGAGTCTTATAAAAGCTGCCCTGTTGGGTCTGGCTGACTACCAGGAAAGAAATGTTAGCTTTCTAAACTTGCTTTCCTAGATCTCTCCAAAAGTGGCAAGACAGTGGTGCAATTTCTCAGGCCTGTGCTAGACAAAAGATACTAGTGTTTCTCCTTGCCTTGGGGAAAGGACAGGAAAGGATGTTGAGATTTTGATCCTGGGTTTGGAGTATCTCAGGCGATGACAAAGAGCACAGCACATTTCCCAAGTATCCCTTTGAGATGCCTTAGTCCGCAGTTGTCTGGGAAATGTAAAATCAGTCACTTTTAGCAACATTCAACAAATCTGATCACGGGAAACACAAAATGGAGATCCTTCTTTACTCACTAGATTGTCTAGGTACACCTTTGCTTGGCATAAAAGTAGAATCACTAAGATAGGAAGGACCTTAAGTATATATTTATTTAACTCAGGTTTGGTGAAGATCAGAAATTTTAAGTCTCATGAAGGTTAAGCGTTTTCATTCTTTCAGCTTGATATAAGGAGATCATATACGATAATGTCAAACAACCAGGACTGCTTAATCTAAAATTACTTGTCTTATTCTGCTCACGGTGGTTCTGAGATGGAGGACCTTTCAATGCATTGGATGTGTGTTGTGTTTTGGTTGTGCTGGAAATAACTTCTATTTTATTGCTTGCCTGTTTGATTGAGGGAGCAGAGTTTCTCAGCAAAGTCAGTAAGTTGATCTCAATTAAGTCTGAAATAAAGTGAATCGTTACCTACATTGTTATTCTGTGGAAATCTTTCCCTTCGGTTACCCAGGATCTAAGTGGCCAGTTGTCTCAGCAGTGTAAATGTCATTTTGTTTAATCCTAACGTCTGTAATAAGACCAATAAATAGCTGTTTGTTCTGATCTATAGTCACAGAATGCCTGTCTCTGGAAGAGGCGGAAGACATTTGGTTGGAGACTGCCAACTCTTAATGCTCATTTCTGATTAGTTTTCTAAAATTCTATCATACATGGAAGAACCTACTGGGCCAAAGTGTTTCAGTTGCTCTGTACCATAGTAATGGGCACTGAAAATGACTTCTAAACACAAGTGTAAAAGTGCTGAGTGTCACACATGAGATGCCACAGCACTGAAGTGAAAACTAGAGGGAATCAGCACAGTCACTGGACTCTGCTCTCCCAACCTTCACCTTGTGAGCACAAATAGAGTGTGAAAATCAAAAAAGAAACTTTCCTTTAATAGATTCGTCCTTCAAAAGAGCTGGTGTCTTTAGTGGCCACCAGGGATAAGAGAGTTCCTTGCACGGTCCTCCAAAAAGCACTTAAAATTGTAGTTGAAGGCAGTAATCATCAAAGAGGGTGAGAGCTGACTCACAGCACGGATGGTACTATTACCACAGACAGCTCTGCTCCAATCATAATGTTAGCAATGAGAGCTAACACTTATTGAACGCCAAAACTCAGTGTCAGGCACTATTGTAAGCATGTGACATGTACTTTTAATCAATCTGTAAGCACCCTCCTCTGAGGCAGTTTTGTGGATGTTCAGGAGTCAAGTGTACTTTTAAGCACAGCCTTGCTGTCTTGAAAAAGACAAGAGAATGAGTCATGCTATCCTGGAAAAAACACCACATAGATGATCTCTTTAGAGATCACATCATTCGTTTCTGTTCCTGGATGTTGAAGGATTTGGCAAAGAAAAGCTTCTAACATAAAACCTGCCCTTATTTCAAAATAAAATGATCTTAGTAGACTGGTAAGACCAGCAAAATGTGAATTGTTCAGATGCAATATATTAATAGAAACAATTGGTATCTCTGAAGACAACCCTTCTGAAATGTGCTTCTAATAAACATTTTCCAAAAGTGAGATGACTTATGTTGCATGTTTCACGAGTGATTGCCCAGATGTCTGAGACCTGAGAGATGGAGGGCAAGGTCTCAGTAGATGATGACAAAGATTCCCTGTCCTCTTTAAAATAGCCAACATATGCTTCACCCCAAGTTGGTATACAAGTCCAACGGCGAGTCAGTATGAGAGCAATTAAAATGAACTACTGTGCATTCGTGTGGTTTATGTAAACAACTTCTGTAGGAGAAGATGGCTGTGCCCGGGCTAATGTTCATCTAAGACCCCAGTAACCGAAATACTCATATCACTTGATAGGTATAGACTGCTCTTGGCCACGTTCTTCTGCTCTGAATGACCTCAGTCAAGATAAATTCAATAATTGGAATCCGGCATGGGCTTACCCAGTGAAGGTCATAATCAGATGGCCTTGCTCTTCCTTCGTCGTCCTCGTATAATGCAAAACCTTCCCTTCGAGCCTGATAATACTCTTTTCGCAACTTCTGGATGCGGTCAGCACTTCCGCTCATGGGACGGCCACTACAGGACACAAACAAACACAGTCACCCAGGGTATGCCACCCTGGAAACTCACTTTTTGGTCTTCTTATTAAAGGAGCTGATATCTACATTTTGAAGAGTCAATAATGTTATTTAAACCTGCTAGGAAAACTGTGAACTCAGTAAAAAAAAAAAAAAAAAAAAAAGAAAGAAAAAAAAAAAACCAGTGCTTATATGCGTACCTTTAACTCCAAAGGTCAGAACCACTGGTTTGGGATTAATAAATGACTTTTGAGTGAGAAGGTTAGATAAGGTCCTGACCTTTAGAGCAATTAAAAGAGCCATCCCATTTTTCTTATAACCATACCCACAGAGTTTGGTTACATTTTAATGTGGGTATCTTGTTTTCTCAAATAACTGTTGCCTATTTGAAACTAGTTGTCTGGCCCCAAGGATGGATGTGACACGGAGTTGGCATGTCCACTGTTCATTTCAATGAGACTTGTGACTTAGTGGAGTGGGGGGAGAGATACATGTCAATATATGGGAACAGCCTGGGCATAGGGAAAAGAAGATGAAGGTAGAAGCCATGCCAAGAAGTAAAAAATATAAAAAGCTGGTGACAGTAGAATGTGCCATCTTGGTTAGTTGTCCAAGTCCTCCTCTCTCTAATTTAGTCACTTCTTCCTCTCAGGTATTACAGCTTCTCCAGTGACTCATCCACCCAACCCCAAACTTGTCAGCCAGTGGCTTCCTTTTAGCTTGTCTTCGCCCTAGTCATTTCAACAGAACCAACATCAAGTGACACAAATCAGGGCTAGGAAACAAGAGGAGAATGATAGGCAGGTTTCAAGAGTCCAACTTTTTTGGTTCATCTGGGGCACAATGAGTGCCCTATTGTGTCAGACTTTACATTAAAATCTGAGAAAGTAAAAATGAGCAGTTTACAGTCCTCATCTGCCAAAAGCACACCATCTGGGATGTAGAGGACTGAGAGGGACAGAAGACGACAATGCATTATGACCGAGGCTACAACAGAGGTCTGCACAGGTGGCGTGGGAACACAGGTTGCTTAAACTTTGACAAGGTGAGAGTAGGGCCATGGGAAAAGATCATGGATGCCTCCATAGAGGAGGTGACACTTTAGCTGGGCCTTGGAGGATGTGTAGGTACTCAGCAGCTGGACAAGTGAGAGGAGGGAATTCTAGGTAGCAGGAAAGGCAATCCAAAGAACATAGATGAGAAAGCATCTTGCTCTGGGAGAATGCAAGTAAGTCATGTGGGGCTAGCAGTGGTCCTTGAGTTCTTGGGTCCTGCTTTACACATGTATTATGTGATACATGCTCTCTTCTCTCTCGTTTACAAAGTAATTTAGAATGAAAGTGAGTGCTGGTGACTTTACGGGTAGTTTGAATTTACTCTAGTGAATGACCAAAAAAGTATATCATTTGCTAATCTTGGTAATTTAACTCATTTTGGAACAACTTACCAATCGTAACAATGCTCACATTTGTGGGTATGTGAGAATGACTGGTCTAGTATACAGGGAAGAGACAGGTGTGCCTGAGAAAGGTAGAGAGGGGACCCAGTGTGAAGAGCTTTACATGCCCCAAAGATCCCCACATATTACAGTTGAGTTTTAAGTTTAAATGGGCTATCTCATAAAATTAAGTCACGGAAAGCAATAGAAAGAGGCCATCTACTGTTTTGTTAAAACATTTAAAAAACACACTTGTCGACTATAAAAAGAAAATGGCAAAAAAACATCTTTTGGAGGAAAAGCTTTCCTCCCAAATTACACTGTAAGTTAAGTGAAAGCCGGATCACGTGCTGATGTTTTACAGCCTCTCTCCGAAGTCAGTACAGGGGTCTGGGCTTCCTACGTGCTTGACAGACCCTAAGAAGCTGTTGCCTCTGATGAAGAAAAGAGAAACCCTTACAGATCACACACCTTTATTTTTCTTCAAAATGTCTTAAAACTCTCAAAAATAGTTCTAATTGTTTTTTTTTTTTACTATGCTTTTTTTAAGTAAAGGTTTTCCTAGAGCACTTGAAAAAGATAACAATTAAAAAAGGAAGGCCTGATATGCTTTTCTGAACAGTGAGAAGGGAGGAGAAACAGCAGAGGTCCATTCTGACCAGCTTTCCTCCCTCCTGGGCACCGAGCTGAGTATGCTGCCTGTGTCCAATGGGCAGGCTTCTGCCGATCACGTGAAGGCATAAGTCACGTTCAAACTCCCCAGATGAGTTCAATCAACACAGTGCAAACATCACATACATAATCTATTAGTTTACGCAAAGAAACCAAAGCACTGAATTCAAGTAGAATGAAGTCATCAGTAATAAAGAAAAAAAGAAAAAAATAAAGGAACTGATATGGCACTGTTTTAAAAAACCTTCACCATTTTCCCTACATTTGCGGTGGGGGAAAAAAAAATCATACTCAGACTGTAAATCATTCTTCCATAGGCCTATAAATACATAAATTTAAAAATATGGGCTTGATCAGACTTCAGTTCTCAGAGAGAATGGGGCAAGAATACAAAATCAGCTGTTTAGGATTCAGAAAACCTCCTTTGGCTGACAGAAAACATGACTATTTACCCAGAAAATAAATCTAGCCTCAGAGAAAAAAGCAGGAAAAAAGTCTAGAAAGTCATGGGCCATCTAAGTGCAAAACATGCTGTATTTTCTCCCTTGGGTGAATATTTTAAAGAGGATATGGGACCCCATGCAAACCTGTCTTGATAACCTGGGACTACATCTCAACATTCTCTTCTTCTTTCCCCTTCCAACCCCTGCTCCCACCTCCAAAAAAACCCAAAACCATCCTACCTTTAATACCTATCTCAGATTTTTCCCAAGTGGTGTTTTATATAATAAAATTAGGTACAGAAAATTCTGATCTAATTTTTTAGCTTTTTGGTGCAGATAATATACACAAGTTCACCATCACATCAATAAAAATGATATACATAGCCGTTGTAACCAAAGCAGTTAATTGATTCCATTTTGTGTTGAGGATGTAGAAATTTGAAGAGGAATATAAAAATACCTTTGTCATAATAGCAGCAATAATCATAATAGTTATAATTTATAGGACACTTAAAAACCAAATATATTGATGTAGACTTTTATTGACTCCACTTTCTGCCCAGAGCAGACATTACTAATCAATTACAGCATTTTTGCCCAATGATCTTACACATGGCCTTGGAATCATTCTCAACTGAGAATTTCAGAAAGCTACTACCAATCCACAGGATCTAGTACTTGAGTTTATTTTTAATTCCTGTGTAACAGATACAAATATCTCAAAATATCAAATGAATATTGAAAGATAGGTTTTATCATTCTGCTCCACAGAGATGAGGAATCTGAGGCTCATGACTAACAGATGATGAACGAAGTCTACCTGACTTCAAAGACTCGCCTCTCCACCACTGTGCACTGCTTTACAACCTGCATCTTTTTCTTCGCCATATTTATATCTTAGGGACTGGGTCCTCTAGCAACATACTGGGCCAGAAGGAAAGTTAAAGCTAGCCTTACGGACTTATTTCCTGAGGACTCCTATTTTCCTTCCTCCATTACACATTATCTGTTCTATTTCTTGGCTTTAAGGAACTTGGCAGTAGTGATTCTAAGGAATCTTTTGCTTCATAGTTTCAGTTGTGACATCAGGTTATGATGTAAGTGAAAACACTCTTGCAACCATATAAAATCAGGCAGAGCATCAATAACCCCATCTCCAACTTGCTAATAAAAAATTAGGCTTTCAGTATTAGTTGTTCACCAGATGAAGTGAGCCATTCTTATTTTTAAAAAGTTCCTATTACACCTGTATCCATATGTAGGTGCTCAATGCCACTTCTATATTTCAATGTGCTAAAATTTTGTGTTAAATGAATGTAAGCAGTATAACAAAAGGGTTTTATATTATAGTGATTTCTTGTAAATCATACTGCCTATGCTTTTAAAGACAGATGTGTAGTTAAACAGTCTCCTCTTATAACCTTAAGATCTAAAGAGTGTTTAAAGTTGTAATGGAGTACAGACACCACATCTTTTTCTTCATAGCCATCATAGTAATATATGTCCATATGTACCAAATATCACAGTAAGACATTATCTGTTCCTTTGAAATCTAACCTTATTCTTCCCAGTTTATAATTTACTCAACTGAAGTACATTTTTAAAATGATTGTTCACTTGTGCATGCTATAATCTCCTCCCATTGTTGCTGCAGGATGGAAAAAAGAAACTATTATTTATTAATCTCCTATAATGCCTTAAATATATTTATGCTTTACATACTTCATCTCATTTAATCCTCAACCAAATGCGTAGGATGACATTGTTATTGATACTTCACAGACGAGAACACCAAGGCTCAGAGAGGTTAAGCAGCACAATTGTGGAATGGTGGACAAGGAGTTGCATGACTTCAACGCCAGTGTTATTTCTCTCATGTCATGTTGCCTCTGGAAAAAGGCATTAAAATACAGCAGATATTTTGTAGCAACAGTTCACAGACATGTCAAGGCAGAGGGAATGTAGCAGAGCACATTTACAGCCATACCTTTTGATATATTTTTTATTTGCACAGATCTGTGCAAATAAAAAAAGAAATAAAAGTAGCTGAGGTAATAGAAATACATGCAATGAAGTCTGTATTCATTAAAGAATGATGCTGGAGCAATTGCAGACTGAGATCTCTGGGTAATTAATACTACATCTCTAACGGGAGTATGTGGGAAACCAGTATAAAGCTGAATGGGGTGCAAGAGAGAATCATCATCAGACAAAGATCCCACATGAAAGAGAAAGAAACACTGGACCAGGACCGAGTGGGAGCCAGGGCTGCAGCTGGTCAAGTTCACACTGACGGAAAGGGAGGGCGTTGGTGACGGCCGATGCAACGTTGTCAGCCTGTGAATTAATCTTCAGTGACCGTGTGTAAGCCTCAGTGCGCATGTATGTAAATACAAACGATGAGTATGATGTACGTGGTTAATTACAAAGAGCGGTGGGATTTTCAGATAGCCTCAAGGTGGGCTGCTCTTCCTTCTGAAGGAGAGATGTTGGCCTTTGGTGAGCACAGCCCTCCTGTGCAGGTACCAGCTTGGGGGCCAGAACTGCTGACGAGGTTGAGAAACATCCTAAAATGGAATATTCCTTCCTGAATGCCATAATCCTTACGAACTCACTCAGTGAAACTATTTAAATTAGATGAGTGCATGTCAAAGATAACCTGTAGAATACGGTGTGTTTCCCAGTTTGGGGTTTGATAGATTCTTCTTTCTTTTTTTTTATTTTTATTTTATATGAAAGTGACTGTAAAAACGTCATTTTTATGTTTACTATAAAATTTTTAATTATAGAAATATGGTTTAATCTTTCTGTACTTAAAAACAGTGGAGTTTTAAAGGTTTTTTTCAAAAAGGGTTAGCCTCTTGAAGGATGTGGAGTGAAGAAAGGCAGCTTGGTACCCTTAAGGATGCCAAATGCTGCTTTTTCCTCTTCCCCCACAGCGGGAAGGGCTGTTCGTCTTTCTGTATTCAAGGACTTAAAAATCATCATAGTTTTAACTTTCAAATTTGGTAGTATCATTATTTTGCCTTAGAAAAAAGGGCATCTTTTTTTCTCAAAGGAGTAACAGAGCTCTCAAAGTACTTGTGGTTCTGTGGCATTCACACTCAGTAACAGAACATAAAATCTAAAATATAATAAATAAATTTATATGCAATCTTATTTTCCTAATTTAACTTTAAATTCCTAAAAAGGTTCTGGAAAAGAGTATCCAGCTGAAGGCAATCACAGATACAACTGTTGCTTATTTTCTGTTGGTGATAAAAATTTCTATCAAATAAAAACTTTGAGAGATTCTTATAAAAATGCACTCAGGATCATTAATTCAAAAGTCTTTTGAGAATTTACAGAAAATATAGCCCAATGGCACTTACATTAATACTCTATAGATTTAACATTCCATAATAAAAATACATTGATACAATGTGTCCATATATACTAAAGGAGATTAAATAAATAATGCCTTTTAATGGGGCTTAATTCTATAGAATTCTAAATGATAGTATTTAAGTCCTGAAAAAACTCCAAAAATTATCCAGTGTAAATATTCAGTAAAAAATATTATTATGCAGATTCCCTGCTCCCAGTTCCTTATGAAGAACACCTATTTTTTCAAAGGTATACTAAGAGTAAGATTTTTCAGTTAAGTCCAGTGAAAAATGGTGACTCATATCTGACTACTGATGAACAACATTTGGGAATTGCTCTTTCTCATTTCTGCCCAAATTCAACATTACTACTTATGACAGTGGCCCCATTTTTAATTATTTTTGCTAAAAATTTCCACAAATAACAACAACAAACAAGCATTTCTTTATACGGACATTTACTTTCTATCAAATTTAAGTGATCTTGCTGTTTAAACAATTACTCTAAGAACTCTGTGCTTATTATGACTCCCTAAAAATCTGACTCTAGGTGGTGAATACACAGTGCAATATAGAGATGATGTATTATAGGTACACTTGAAACCTCCATAATTTCACTAACCCATGTCACCCCAATAAATTTAATAAAGAGAAAACATGTTAAAAAAAGGTAATAAGTATAGACAAAGAATAAATAATATTAATAGACAAAACAAATTTTCCACTTTTGGAATGTTGCTTTATATCTAGGACTACTTTTGTCAATTATCTCTTACGTTATACTTCTTGGTAGGTGAAAAAACAATGTTTAGACATTTTAAGAGAATATTTAATGTCACACAGAAAACTCACACACACAAAAAACTGTGCTCTATGCTAATACATAACTCTGGAAAGTATTTATTTGTATAAATTTTAAAGGGTTTAACAAAATTATTCCTCATGTCAGGATCCTGCAGGGAAGCTGAAAAACCAGCGCAGAGAGGTTGATAGGTAAGTAGGGTCATAAATAAGAAAAACCACAAAGCACAATGATCTATTAGCTCCGCCTGGGATCCTGAGCAGGGTACCTCCCCCACCATCCTGCTGCTGCCTGCGGCAGAAGCAACGATCTGACAATGTGACTTGGCTTACCTGGGCTCCTGACTTTGCCATGGCAACCTGAGTCTGACCTTTCGTCTTTCTCCACATGTTTCCTGCACTCAGCATCTGTTCTTTTTGAGATCCTTGTCTCGGTTTTTCCAGCCCTAGCTTGGTGAACTGACCTCTGACTTTTATAGTTTCAAGATTTGTCCTAGAAATCCTAACCCTGGACTGAACCTTGACCCAAAGTGAATCAAGCCTTGTAGAAATACAGGCCCCCTTTCATGGACACTTTTTATTACATAACAGTAAGCATTTCTACTCATACCACGAACCCAGGCTGCCATTTATTGTTGAAAGTAACCTCATTGATGCATGAAGGACAACTTTCTCTCATGTGATTGATCATTGTGACTGTGAATCTCACCAGATCAATGTCATCGCCTCTTCTGATAAAAGGTATTGCTCTACCTTTGCTCTTTATCACTTGAGACAATGCAAGGCCAACCTCTAAGCAGAGCATCTTTAATCAGAATATTCTGCTTCTCTAGCTCCATTTCTAGCAAAGGTGGAAATCCTTAGGAATGATACTGACAATGTTATTCACAATTTAACAACACACAAGTTATTATTCACAGCTTCAACTCACCATTATAAGCTTGCAACAGAAAACTGCATTATTCTGATACTGTACAATGACCTCCTGGCTGTGTTCACATTTCAAAAGCCAGTTTTGCCATTAGTCATAAAATATCCATTTCAGTTATTCATATTTTGAATTGTATTCTAATATATTTCCTCCAACACAGTGCAATGTTTTAGAGCCTTAAGTAATTTACACAAATACTGGATACATTAAAAGTTATGTATAAGCACATGATATATATTGTCTTGAGACATTTTGCCAATTTCATTAACAATACAAAGTACGTAGAGGTCACAGAAGGAATTTATCAAGTGTTTCATATGGTAATTTTTGTTGCTTAAGAAAGATTTTTGAAAAGTTCACACTGCATAGCTGCAAAATTAGCCCTTCATTTCTACTGTACATCTCTGTAAACACACATACACAGATGCAAAGAAAAACAGATTTGTATCAATTTGGAGCTGAGCACCTACTGTCTTTTATTAAAGATGATAAACAAACCGTGCTTTCTATTCTAATTCATGCAGTTACAGCTGTTCTTACATGGCTAAAGTATAGTGACATTGAATCACAACTGGATTTAACTGATGCACCAAATAGTTGAGCTTAAACAAAAATGAGGATCTGGGAGGAAATAGCAATTCAAGTACACACAGTCTTTTCCCTGGCCTTTCCATGTAATGAGCATATGCCCCGGGATGTGAGCTGAGCTGGTTTCCCTTGGTTGTCACAGTCTGAGCATCTCTCATAATGTGAGTTTTACATTATGTTTAGTGTCCTGAACATAATTCCAGTGTCAAGATACTGCATTAGTCATACATACAACATGACCCCTTAGATTCAAACCAACCACTTCAGCTGGTGCACAACTAGGGAACAGCCATCAGACACAGTGCTCAAGTGCTGGGCGGGTCTAGCGAGAGAGTCTAGGTAGGGTCCAAAATGCCGTTCTCGTAAAGTGGTTTTCAAGATTCAGTCAGCCTATGTGTAATTATCATCTCATGTAACGACTTTAGAAACTAACCTTAAGACACAATTCCACATGAAATGTTACAAGTTTTCTTGAAGAGTTCTACAGTCCAAAATAAAATTAGCAAAATATTGATAAAAAGGTAAATGGAAGAAACCTTGTATTATTTTAACACTTATTCATGTTATTGAGCTGAACAAAAAGTGGTTTAAGGAGAAATAAACTTTAGTTGCTTATAATGTCACTTGAGCAAATTAATGATACACAACACACACACACACACATACACACACACACACATGAACACACCTTTCTCAAAGAAATTCTCATCAACAATTGCAGGACTTGTAAGAAGAAATTATTATCTTCTAGGCTTAAATCAAACATGACTTGAGTGTTAGAAATACGTATCTGACATTAGATGAGGATGAAATTTTCAGGGTCAATTCCGGGGAAAACATGCCTCTGTGGGCCGTGGGCCATAAAACAAGCCTTGGAAACATGCTAGTCCTCCATAAAATTCCCTCTTCCTCAGAGAAAAGAAGTTGTATTGTCCCAAGGGATCACAGAATGCCATCAGAGGCCACTGATTCCCAAAGGTAGGCACCTAGACCTTTCCTTTTAGATAGTAAGGACATAAGATCTAATTAACTGGGAAATAAGGAGATTGGAAATGTTTTAGTGCATGTATGATAGTTTTTTAAGGCTATCAGTCAGGAGAGGCTACTACATGATATGGTTACTAAGAGCAGATTCAAACAGTAATTTCTTACTCATAGAACAAGACTTTTCTTTTTTCTTTCAGTGAAAAAGGTTGGGAAAATAACAAAGGTGATAACAAAAAAAAATTTTGAAAAAAACAGAGTTTTCAATTGAAAGAAGCTAAATCTGTGATTCAGAGCTCAACACTAAATGTTAGGAGACAAAGCTTTCCAAATACATACAGTATGTAAACTAATCCTTACTCACCTATTAAAGTGACACATAATAAATTGTCCAAACACTCAGAAGGGATGCATGGGTCACATAGGTATGCGACGGTGGGGCAGATCTTAATTATCATATATATGGTGCTAAGCCATACTAGCGCATAAGCATAGAATTCTGCATGCAGTATTCTGATGTGATTAGCATAAAAGCAATTAAGTCCAAGAATTTAAGATCATGTTTTGAAATTACCCAAGTCCTGTCATTCCTTTTACACTCTATATACATGAATGCTGAGCTCCAGTCCTTTAAAATAGCAATTTAATAATGACCCAACCCAAACAGATTCTCAACTCTAAAGAGCCACATAAGAAGTTGACATGTACTCAGGTCCCAAATGGTGTCAAACCCCAGAACGTCCCACAGTGCTCATTTGCTGGGGTATAAAGTGAACTCCGGTAACCCTACCCCTCATGCTTACCTTCCGACAACAGGACGGAGACAGCTTATATTATCATCTCCTATGGATTGTTTCAGTTGCTTTTAAAAGACATTCTGAGTCCTACAAATCCTTTGGAGGAGCTTGGTAACATTCCTTCCAGAGTAGCACAGAAAGTTATACATTGGTATCAAACTTAGATCCACTGCTTTTATAAGAGTTTTCCAATAATCCTTTGCATATTTTCAGATGTGTACATTTATTTAAACTTTTACGCATTTATTCTCAAACACTGCTGGGTTCCTAGTGATGTAAAGGTGAGTAGATCTGCCTGACCCTCAGGAATTGCACCGTCTTGTTGTGTATGTGGGGGCCGTCTTGTTGTGTATGTGGAGATATAAATAAAGAATTAACAGTGCAATGTGGCAATTCTTATGAGGAAGTATCATGAAAGGTAATGAAGTCCCGAAGTAGCTCAGGGGGGACAGGGGGATTAGCTCTGCTTGGAGAGAGCAGGAGAGGCCTCGAGGAGAAAAGGAAGGCAAAGGTAAGGAGAGGATGACTGGGCACGCGCAGGGGGAGGACCGTCTCATGAAAAGGGGCGGCAACACGAAAGGGCACGTAGTTGGGCCTGCGTGGGAGTGAGTGGGGGAATCCTGGGAAATGAAGCTGGTGGTAGGACTTGAACATCCATACGCCAATCTTTCCCAGAGGAATGATGACGTGGAATCATTGGAGGATTTCAAATAGGGCAGTGCCATCATCAGAGTTATTATTTCTGTTTTTTGAGAATTTTTATAAGAGGTTATTTGAGTGAAATTGACAATATACTCGTATGCTGGGAAGCAAGATCTCAAATGCTTCCTAGAGTTATTCTTTATGTGAGGATAACCGAGGAGAATCGTACTTTCTTTGACTGCACATATTATAACCTATGAAATAAACCAGGTGACCTCAATGGATTTTCCCTTGCACTTAAAGTCAATGATTTCCTGGGTGTGTCGAGTTCAAGTGACATGGCTCATCAAATCATTGGCAAAAGTCACCTTCTATTTCCATTGCCCCACTTGTTGGGTACCATGCCTGGAGGACCACTTTAGTTCAAGGCAATGGGACATTGAGATTTTTCCCTTCAGTTCGAAATCAGAAGTTTCTATAACCAGAGCCCTTGTTTAGCCAGTAACATTAACTGGTGATGAAGCATGACACATTGTTAATATGGTGATAAATTTCCCATTAGGAACAGGGCACTGGCTTCCAAATCAGAGGGCAAAAAAGTTAAGAAAACAAAACAAAGCAAGTGAAACCAACCCATTACGGGTTGACAAAGGCTTTGATTTTCACTGGCACTTAAGGGAAAGTAGTCACAGAATCTTAATTAATAAATCGCCATTGCTCCATTCAGGCGAGGTAATGGTAGTGCCCGGGTATCTGCCACAGAGCAATTTGTAGCTGTCTCGGTGCTCTGAAACGTGAATGAGTCCTCGACTATCAAAGAAAAGGGAAAATCAGGCACTACGCTGTTGACAATTGAACTCTATAAATAGCCCACAGTGAAAATGAATAAAAGACATGCCTTCCTCCAGCTTTCAGTAGCCTCTCAACAGTGTGACAGTTGCTAGTTTTTTTCAATAAACATGATGTCAATTATGCCTTTGATCCGTCATGGTGAAGTCACGTGTGGGGAATAATTGAGAAAATGGAGTATCTTCTTTTTGGCATTCACATAACAATGCTTTTCTGCTTTATTTATATCACACTGAGGCAAAGCAGCTGTCTGGTCTGTAATCTATACATTGCGTCAACACTCCCCTTTCTTATTTCTTCCCTAGTTCCAACAGCTTTATCAGCAACAGCGTTTTATAGTCAGCTCTCAGTTATCTGTAGAAATAGGAGGTTTGGAAGAGCATGAAAAATAGACACTATCGATGGTTTTGAAAACTCTCATTTACACCAACAACTTTAGTTTCTTTTCCAACAAGTGTTTTCCCATATTGGAGCTGTAAACAATCCCCCAATTAATTGACTTAAGTTCCACATTCTTTCCCTTGCCCAGCCCCGTGTTTGGTTAAGATACTAATGAGCAGAAAAAAGGCCAAAAGGCAGGCAGGACTGAGAAAAACAGAGGAGCAACAAAGACTCAAATGGGGAAAAACAGAATTTAGATGGATGACAGTTAACAACCCAGGAAACATTCCCCTAAAGGATTTACTGTAATCCTCAAAAATGCAACTTTTCAGATTAAAATGTGACAGGTATTAGTTTTTCTAAGTGGACCACCAAAAGCACAGAGAATTAATGAGTACTAATATACCCAGCTAAAAGGAGCTGGGTGGGGGTGACCGTATTTGATTCCCGAATTCTCTTTGTCAGGAACTTAATTACTATCCATGCCACTGAGGACAACTTTACAGATACGTTAAGCACAGTCATTCGATGTCCTCAGTTCACTGGTTTTAAGGACGGGAAAGGGGAGAGCATGTTGAATGGCACGGTGACACGGTGTGCTTTCTACACCAAGGTGAAGAAAGGAAGAACTGCATGTTCTTTGAAATGGTTTGTATTCCACAAAGATCATCTTTTATCCAAGTGTCAACAAGCCCTTGAGTGAGAAGCCTTTTTCCCTCTCAAGCTCTACATAAAATGTAAGCCACAAAGCTCAAATTGAATCACTGTATTATTTATATATTATTTTTACATTTTTAAATGGAATGCTTACTGTATATTTTAAGAAAGCTTCTAAATTTATAACCTACCAAAAAAACAAAAAACAAAAAAACAAAACAAAACACCAAAACAAGGAGAGGAGAGCATTATTCCCTCTTCTTCAAAGAAGCTTTTTAATACTGAATCCAAAATATCTGGGGAATTGGAGGGAGGAAAAGGAGAGTGGGGAGGGAGAAGGAGCCAAAGAAAAGAGCTAATGGTCAAAATGCATCCTTATAATAAAATGAGCTTCTTAATGGATGCTCACGACAGGAGTAACATTAATTCAGTATTAGGACTTTCACTAGAAAAATATGAATGTAATTTATCTTTTTAACTGTCAGCTGCATTTCTAAAGCTCTGAAGTCTGTAGCTTCTAGGGGCCTTTTGTCTTTCTGCCATGGCAGGGATGTCTTGGACAGCTGTAAGAGCTTTCTAAGCGATCTTTCTCAAAATCCATTAGCTAATTCAAGGAACCTAATTAGAGCTGCCATTTTGATGGAGCATACTGAATGCTCCGTATAAACTAGTAACACCATCAATGTTTATTAGAAATCACAAAACCCAAAGTGCTCCATTCCCTATGAATATTAATGGGAGTACAGCAAACAAAATATTTATTAAAACGTATGCTTAATAACAGCAAGGTTTACAGACAGATATTGAAAGGGAGAGAGGGACACCCACTTGAGTTTGAAGGCACGTGCCTACGAGCACACAATGAACCAAGATTATATTTAAGCAGCATGTAAACATGCTTTGTGTGCCCCTCCCATTCATCTCCCTCGGTTTTGCACCCTAGAATTCAGCAGTTCACAGCTGGGGAGACAGATGTAAGTCCAGAAAAATCTGAAGAAGGGGGTGGAGGTACCCCCTTTTTTAAACACAGCTGCAGAGCGCCACAAACTCTTGTGAGTGGGGGGAAAATCTTGCTTCTCTATAAAATCAGCAGCATGAGGACATCAGTACTTTCCACCTTCCTCTGAATCAGGCTGTCACCAAATGAATCCCAACAGCGATTACACCGCGTACCCACCCTGGCAGTTTCTTGCAGGGAAAGGCCCTGAATCAAGTAGTGCTTGAGGCTTGATGTAACCCCGCTGTCATGCAGCTCAGGCCCCCACTGCTCCTGTCAGTACAGGTAAAGACTCACACACCCCTGCAAGGCCCCTAAGGCTGGTCTTCATTCTCCTCCCTCAGGAGCAATTAAAGGGCCTTTGTGAACTGTTAGCAGCCAGCAGCAGCCCTGACTCCTCCGTAAGCTGTAGCCTCCTGTCTCTCTCCCTCAAACTCTCAAAAAGAATCGACTGTATTTCCTTTTGTCATCTGCCGCCCTCTCTTTTGGGCTGATGATCATCTGGTTTGCACCTTCCCCTCTGCTAACACTGCTTTCTCAAGGCTCACCAAAACCCTCCCCCCTCTGCAGGACTGGACCATGGAGTCCCTTCCTTGCAAATCTCCCTCCTTTGGTTTCCTTCCTCCTTCTCCAATCTCATTGTCTCTTGCCCCCAGGTCCCTCCTCCTGTTACCTGAACACAGGCCTTCTCTCGGAGTCCCTGACTGCCTCTCCTCTGTATTTTCACTCTGGGATACTGTTCACTCCCAGGGCTTTGGTTATCACGTTCCTTTTCACGTTCACTTATTT